>JARHVA010001480.1:3035000-3057500 GCA_037957365.1 Torreya grandis | reverse complement strand
AAGTGTGATTCTTGATGTGATTTTATATGTGAATATTGGAATTTTTCTAATAACCAACCTACATGCTTATGTAAGAGAATCATTATGAAACCTATCATTTTGAAAAGATGATTGTTAGAGCATTATGGACAAGGACACACTATAGGACAAGGACACAATGCATCCTTATCTGATAGTTCACTCTTTTTCAAAAGGGACATAGGATTACAAAACCAAATTGAAAATACAAAAAATAATAATTTGAAAGATATATTTTAACCACATTGTTTTTTTAAATATATAATTACATCATATTTTAAAATGTGTATTGAAAAATATTTATTTTAAATAGCATTGTATTTCAAATGCTTTAAATTTTATTTTATTTTATTTCAAAATATTTATTTTTAACCCCATTATATTTTAAACTATTTAAATAAAATTATATTTACACATTAGAAGTATTTCAGTGTTCAATGTATGGTAATTATATAAAATAGTATATATTTAAATTATTAATACATAATTATACACAATAGTATTGATACATATCATCCTTATAGAATAAAGGTTCCTAGATAATAGTAATGTATAAATAAATATGATCATAGAGAAAAGGTACAATAATGTATTATTTGTGTGATAGATAGAGAATTACCATATTATGATATCACTTCTTGAAATTTCTATAGGAAAAAATTATTTAATCATGTATAATTTATTTTACATAGGGTATACTTTAATTCCTCATATGTCTGTCAAAATATTTTAAATTGACATCAATATTTATAATTAAGTTATAATTGTTTTAAATCATGCATTGGTAAGAATTATGAAATAAGGGTAGATTAATTTTATGCATGGCAACTGCCCACTGAAAACATTTAGAGTGGGCATCCACCTATTCCATTATAAATTTAAATCCAAGCCAAACAAGAAAACTTATTTTAAGTATTTAAATCCCTTTTCCGATACAAATACATGGATACTTAAAAATTAAACACAAAAATATATCATAAAATCAAGGAATTATGTGATACCACATATCATTCATACATTTTGTCAAACAATTCTCACTCCTGATATATGCTTCCATATTTCTGATACATTTAATTTAATGTGGGCATGTCCCAAATTTAAATTATTGAAAGTGGGAAACACCCACTATAAAAACTACCATAATTTTAATTCATTTTGAATATGAAGTTTAGAACCCAATCTAAGGTTTTTAGAGTGGGAAACTACCTACTCTAAACACTACCACAAGTTTAAGTCACTTTGAATATGAATTTTAGATCTACTAATCTAAATTTTTTAGAATGGGAAGCCACCAAATATAAAATGTATCATATGTTTAAGTCACTTTTAATATGAAGTTTATAAATAACACTTAAAAAATTAAACATACATGTGATCAATTTTAGGCATATTAGAAATGAGTGTCAATATTTTGATTGAATTATTCATGTCTCTCATCCAATATAGTTCTATGAATACATGGAAATAGAATACACAAATATATCCTATAATAATTTAATTATATTATACATCTTGTTTATATATTTTGTCAAATAATTTACATTTATGATGTATGCCTCTACATTTTACATACATTTACTTAAGAGTAGGTAGTAACCCACTCTACAAACTACCATATGTTTAAGTCATTTGTGAATGAATTTAATCTAATAGTTATCATCAGTGATATAGCATGAAAGTGAGAAAAAAACAAGAATACACAAAACTAAGTTACCTCTCAAGAGCAAACCATAGTGACAAGATTTTTTTAAGTGGGAAACCAAACATATCAGAGAAAAACCCACATAATATTATTAGAAGGATTGCAAAAAAAATCTCCATAATATTTGATTAAGAGTGCAAGAGAATAATAGAGAGAGTTATAAGATCTTTAGTGAGGAAAAGAGGACAAGAATGGCTCTTTTATAGAGCTATAAGAGGAATATTGATCCAAAGGATATTTTTAGATGTTCCTTGGTTTTCCTTAAATGTGGTCCATTATGTAGAGATCATCAAGAGATTTTTGACAACTATTGGAATGCAAAAAGTGGACATCATATGATCTAGTTATCATTGGTCAAATTTTGGTCAATAAATAAACAAAGCTAGTCAAACTAGAAAATTTTAAGATCTTGAAACGTTTTTAATCCAGTTCTATGATGTAAAAATCATCACAAGATTTTTGACGTATTTTGAATAGACTAATTTTGAGTTCATATGCAAAAGTTATGACTAGTAAAATTTATGGTCAAACCTAGTAAAAGTGATGATGTTGCAACATTAACCAATTAAATTTTGGCACATGGAAAAATTAGCATGGGACATGTGGAAAACTTTGTAGGTGACACATGGCATAGAATAGTCAAAATGTGGATCATTTAAGTAAATAAATTATTATTTCCCTCCATCCCACATATGAGCCTTATTTAAACACAAAGTCTAATTCTGGTCTTTATTACTTTAAGCTTGAAAAAAAAGCAAAGGGTTTTTTTAGAGCACTAGAGGTGCATTGTACGAGACTATGGAAGCTCTAATTTTCTATTATTCAAAGGGTGCTATTAATCCAAGTATTATAATAATAGTTCTATTAGAGGAGTTAGCACTACTTAGAGGCCATAGAAAAGGATCATTTTATGGAGATGATGACTGATGCCTATTATAACTTAGCTCTATGTAGAGGCTCTTAGAGGTCATGCAAAAGAGGAGAAGTCAATTAGAAGGTGTGAAGCAAGATGGCCATACTAGAACATTGTGCAAGCCTTCCAAGACCAGTTTGGGTATCTACAGGACTGATTAACACTTGAGCTCATGATAAAATTATTATAGTTTTATAATTTTTAAATTTGTAATTGAAAATATATTTTTTATAATGAATCATTTCATCATTTAGAAAACCTAGAGATATAGAAATCTGCCAAACTTTATTATCAACTTGTGTGTAATGATCATTATTAATTGCATTGCATTCTTTATATTTGATTATATTTTTGAATTTGAATTTAAACATTAAAACTAATTCATCTATAAGGATATAATAAGTAAATATTTTAGAGTATGAAATATATCTAGTTACAAATCAAGATGGTATTAGAGGAGTTCAAATGTAGGATTTACTTCTAATTTCATAGCCTACTTATATTAGTTTTGATTACTTGTAAACATTATGGGAGTTATTTAATCTTTTAGTGTAGTGTGTAATTATTAGAGATATAGGTTGTTTGTAAGAGTAGGAAACCATGGGAAAAGACTTGAAGCATGAAAATATTGAAGATTTCAAAGCATTCAATCAATAGATCTAGGATGAGAATACTTTCCTAAGATCTAAGTTTCACTCCTTAGAAGATGAAGTTGAACACTTGAAAATTGATTTTCAAACCTAGGATGAGCTCTTAGAATAGTTGTATAAACATCAACAAAAGGAGTTACCTTCTACCATAGATGAAAATACCTTGATAGAAAATTATAATATAAGTTCACCATGTAACACTTCCTCCCTAGCAGTTTTTGATGCATTTTTTGGTGATTTTGAGAAACATACTAGAGGTGATGGATTGAAATTATTGTTTAAAATGGGTTTTGATGGAAAATGTCTTAGAAATAATAACCAAGGTATTTCTAATCTAATATAGGTTGAGGATCATCCTCATTTTTCAAATTTGGGTTATGATAGAAAGTGAATAGAAATTAAGAGAGTTTTAAATCCACTAATGAAGATAAACTTTCAATAGCCAAGTGCTTACGTCACTAGTATAATAGAATTTCTCCATGTTGAGGAATAAGTCATCATAACATGATGATTAAAGGTATAAATTAATGACTAGAAGAGGTAATTAAATTCCACCTCCTTGTTTTTACACTCAACATAGCACTAGATAGAATTCTATAGATTTTGAAACTTATAATCCTCTATTTTATTATAAAAATATGGATATGATATATAGAAAATATGGCATGATTTTCCTTACACTTTTTATGGGTTAAGTAACCATTTTGTTGCTAGTTATTGTAAGATAAGGTCACTATTGAAGAAGTTAATGGCTTTTGTTAGAAACAAGGTAGGTGTTAAAGACTAATCTCATCATTCAGAGGAGAGAAATTACAAATGTGATTCCTCATCCAAGAAGGAGGCCAAGAGGAAGTTTTGTCCTCATTATCAAGTTAATTGGAATTAGGTTGAGTAGTGTTGGAGACTTCATCCATCTCAAAATATTAATATGAAAAGGGAATACAAATCTATTACAAAAGGTAAATGATGTTCTTAATCCACCACTAGTTGATGGTCAACCCAGGCATCTACCGAGGAAATAAAACCACCTAAATGAGATAATTTGATGAAATGGGTTGGTAATAAGTTATTTAGTTATATGTTTACATAGCTATAAGTATAGATTAGCATGAAAAATTTTCAAAGCATCTTTGGGATTTTTTATGATTGATGAAAGGAAAATTAGCTCATGCTTTAGCTTTCAATATTTTTTGAAATAACCAAATGAGGAGAATCTTATGACAGGTTTATCATGCTTCATTTTTTTCAAAATTTTAATTAACTCCATTTTGAAGTTGATAGTAGTATATGCAAGTTTTTTGGGACATGTTCAGTGTACCTACTCAATACTTATAATTAAATTAGCTATTGTTATGAAACTACATATGGTGATAGAATGTGTAGGATGTAGTTCAAGACCCATACATAGGTAGCATTTTTTCTATAGTTGTCCTAGGTGATATTTTATAGGTATAGGTAGTTCAATATTTTGGGAATACAACTAGTGGCACAAATAAATTATGCTATCCACAAGCTATACATGATATCTTATTTACTAACAAATCACCGAATTAGTCAAACACTTATCTCTTTGATCTTGAGATGTATTTTTAAAACTGATCATTTTGTGTGATGTTGTGATTATAGTGAATTGATGATTTTTAGTAGGAAAGGAATGATGTAGCCTTCCCATATCATAATAGTAGTTTCAGAGACCATACAGTCCACTATAGAGATCTCGATGAGGCATTGAAAAGAACCAAATCTAGTAGTGATAAAATGAATGTTTCATCTTTTGGTAGAATAAAAGCCTTCTTAGTGGGGAGGCATGATCTATAATATATTTTAATATGTTCCTTAGTTTTCTTTAAACATTATCAATTATGTAGATATTATCAATAGCTTTCTAATAACTATCAAAATGTAAAAAATGGACATCATATACTCTAATTATCATTGGTCAAATTTTGTTCAATAGATAGTCAAAGATAGTCAAACTAGAAAAATTGATGGTCTTGAAACATTTTTGAACTAGTTCTATGGCATAAAACATATCAAAATATTTGCAATGCATTTTAAACAGACTAATTTTGAGTTTATATACAAATCTTATGTCTAGTCAAATTTGTGGTCAAACTTAGTAAAAGTGATGACATGACAACATGGACCAATTAAATGTTGGCACATGGAAAAATTATCATGGGACATGTAGACAAATTTTTAGGTGAAACATGGCATATACTAGTCAAAATTTGGAGTATTTAAATAAATAAATTATTATTTCCCTCTATACGATATATGATCCTTATTTAAAGGCATAGATAATGTTGAATCCCATATATATAAGTGAGGGGATAATGTTAAATCTAACAAATATTGTAAAGGGATTACTACCCAAACCTCAAAGATTAGACCATCCATAAGTATATAAAGGGAGTGGATGTTCATTTGAGGAAGAAGAACTTGATTGGAATTCTAGGAATTCATACCCAAGCCACTCAAGTGTAATTCATGCAAAGACATTTGATATTATTTCAAATTTCCAAGCCTTAAGAGAGATTGTGAAGGCATTCCAAGTGCATTAAAAGACATTTAATTTTTTTATTAATATTATTATTCCTTTATAAATATTATAAAGCCTAATTTTGGTGATTATTACTCAAAGCTCAAGAAAAGAGCAGAAGGATTTTTTTAGAACACTAGAGGTGCATTGTATGGGACTAAAAAAACTATGGTTTTATATTATTCACAAGGTTTTATTAATCTGAGTATTGTAATAACAGCTCGATTAGAAGAGTTAATACTACTTGGAGGCCACATAAAAGGATTATTGTATGAAGCTAATGACTGATGCCTATTCTGACTTAGCTATGTGTAGAGGATCTTGGAGGTCATGTAGTGGAGGAGAATTCAACATGAAGGTGTGAAGTAGGGAGACCATGATGGAACATTGTGCAAGCCTTCCAAGACCAGTCTAGGTCTCTATAAGACTAATTGGCAGTTGATTTTGTGATGAATTTATTATAATTTTGTAAGTTTTAAATTTATGCTTGCAAATGAATTTTAATATAATGAATCAATTCATCATTTAGATAACTGGGGGATGTAGTCATTTTATAAACTCCATTATCAACTTGTGTGCAATGCTCATTATCATTTGCATTACATTCTTTTTAGTTGATTATATTTATGGATTTTAATTTCAGCATTAAAATCAATTCATCTATAAGTATCCAATAAGAAAAAAATTTAGAGCAGAAAATCTACCTATTTATGGATCAACAATAGGAGTTACATATAATCCCATTATGACCTTACAACCCCCGTAAGTGTGTGAAACTTGTGTCCTAGTCCCTTAAAAAAGAAGGGAGGTGTGTGCTATGTAGGGAAAGGAATTACTCATGTAAGTAACTCCCAAGTCATAAGGGAGCACAAAAACCTGAGTGACACCCCATAGAATCTAAATTTATGGGAATTAATAATTCACATAAATATAAATTCCTTGTACATAAAAAAGAAACATAAGATAAAGTAAATTATCCTAAATAAAGGGTAATTATAAAATTCCCCCTTAAACTTTATTTTAGGGTTTCACAAACAAATAATAAGGGAAGAAGCATCACTAACTCTTCTCCTCGATGAGAAATTCATTTAATCCTAATTTTTTACAAAATAAAAAAAGCTTGTCTCTACATAGAGGCTTAGTGAAGGTACCAACAATTTGTTCTTCAGTAGGATAAAAAGATAGAATAATTTAATTGTCTTCAAGAAGTTTTCACTGAAATTGATGTTGAATCTCAATGTGCTTTGACCTTGAATGTAAAACCATATTTATTTCTAATGTAATAACACTTTGATTATCGCCAAAAATTGGAGTAGCTAAATGTTATGGGTGGCATAAATCTACAAGAAGTCTTCTAAGATAAATAGTTTCCTTTACAACATGATTTCAAGACTTATAATCAACTTATTTGGATGATAGGGATATAATAGTTCATTTTTTAATATTTCATGAAATGGTGCCGAAACCCAATGAGAATAAATAACCATTTGTTGATTTATAATCATTAGGATCACTACCCCAATTAGAATCTAAATAAACTACTAAAGATTTTTTATTTATTTTAAGTATACTTGATGCCAAAATTTATATTACGTTTAATATAATGAATAATTCTTTAAAAAACTTTAAAATTAGTAGCTTGAGGTTTAGACATAAAGAGAGAAACCAATCCAATAGAAAAGACAATATCAGGATGTGTATGAGTAAGATAATTCAAACTACCAACTAATTATCTATATAGAGTTGGATCAATAGTTTATTTTTCCATGTCATTGAGTAATTTAACACCAAGGTCACAAGGAGTACAAAAAATTTTTCAATCTAACATATTAAATCTAGATAATAAATCATATGCATATTTATATTGAGAAATAGAGATGTTATCCTTTTCTTGTCAAACTTGAATTCATAAAAGTAATATAAGAGACCCAAATTAGTCATTTTAAAGATATTATTCAAATAATTTTTAGTGAAATAAACCATTGAACTATTACTACTAGTTATGATTAGGTCATCAACATACAAAACAATTATAACTATGTCATTTAGAGTGTTTTTGACAAAAAGATTAGGATCCTTATAACTGCAAGTAAATCCTTGAGCTATAAAAATTTGATAGATTTTAGAGTACCATTCTCTAGGAGATTATTTTAAACAATAAATATCTTTATTTAACTTGCATATAATATGTTCATTACCTTGATTAATAAAACATGGGGGTTAAGACATGTAAATTCATTCATGCAAGTCACCACTTAAGAATCACTCTTAACATCCATTTTATAAATATGCCAATTCATGTGAGAAGCTAAATCTAAAAATACTTTAATTATGGGCATATTAGCAATAGGAGAAAAATCTTCATGAGAAATACCTCTAGTAACTAGTCTATATTTATATTTTTCAATTTGATTATTAGAATTAAACTTAGTTTTAAACAACCATTTATAACTTACCAAATGATGACCTTTAGGTAGTGGGAATAAGTCCCAAGTGTTATTATAAATTAAAGGGTTGTATTTATCATGCATTATTTTTTTACCAATTTGGGTGACCTTGATCTTGTTTTAGAGTTTGAGAATCATTATTGTGCATACTATTATACATCAAAGCATAATTACAAAATTTTTGCCTAGTTCTATGAGTATCATTATGATATGCATAAATTATTGAATCTTTTATATTAGTCTTAGCCCACATAGGCATAGATTTAGGTGGAACAAGATTAAAATAAGGAGAAAGAATTGGAGGAACAACATCATTATGCAACACATCATTATGATTGTTAGTTCTCAAAATTAGACCGATTAGTTTTGAGCCTTTATTAAAATATAAGGGTCCTTTTTGTAAATTGAGGATTTAATAAATGACTTAAGCCATGCCCATAAATACTTGCCATGTAGGAGGAAAAAGGCAAAGCAAAGCTATAACAAAAACATATCCTATAAGAAAATAATGTGTGGGAATCAAGAGTAAATGTGTGGTAGTTGGTAGAGACTTGAGCATTGACTACAAGTTTGACTAAAGAGCAAATTTAAAAAGAAATAGAAAATATTGATAGAGATATTAAGTAGAAAATCCAGTCCAAAATTCAATTTTTATAATTTTAATTTTTAGATTGCATCCCAAGCCCCAAAACTTGTAGGTTTATGCATATGAAAATTCAAAAAGGCTTGGTGGATATTTTTGATGGAGATATCATACCACAAATAAAATTGGTAATTAAAAATTGTAATATGTAGTTGAGGTTCCAGAACCTTTAGATTTTAAAATAGGATCCAATGTTTAAAACCATTAACACGTGTTGACAAAATGTCTAGTAGTGACCTAGGGGCAAGAAAGGAATATGGTAGGTGTAGGCTTTGTTTATCTTCATATTGCACAAATTTAGTTTCAATGCACATTGGCATCAATACCCTAATGGATAGATTTATGTGTAATGGGTTATTTCATTCACTACAAATATTAATCTAATAAATGGAACATAGTTTCATGGTGAAACCCAAAAATATATATTAAAATCTAACACATTTGGGTAGCATATTTTTTATATGATATAATTTTAGGGAGGTATTTCACTATTCAACATAAATCTTGGTAAGGGTATTGAACTCTTTATCAATGCAAAAATGATGGGGAGATGTCACTAATAAAATATATATAGGTTGGTGTGTCTGGTACTATTACCTATGTACCAAAAACATAATGGATCTTTAATGAATCAATTCATGACAAAATTTTATCTAGATATCCATATGATCTAATATGATGTGAAAGAACAGCCCATGTCAGTGAATTAGAATGTAATTTTTAGTTATTACTAGGTGATGATCTCATAGATATTAATGAAGAGGAATGAACATTAGTGTTAGGTAAAATACAAGGGTTTTTATTTATAGAAATTATTTTTTTGGTGCAAAATATTATCTATCGATGAAACTTTAAGTACACTTGATGCCCATGTTGGATGTTACATTTCTTGATATATGCCTCAAGGATGAGTTAAGGGGGGAAACATGAGTCTTGGTCATAAATCAACTACATTTTATTTTACATGTGGAAAAAATAATATTGATCTAGGAAGTGGAATTTTGAGAAGGAATAAAGTTGGTGTTTGTAGGACCTATGGTACATATGTTGGCATTAATATATGTTATGTGTATGAAGGTATTCCATATGGTCCACAAGAATATGCATTACATACAGGTGTGGATGTTGTTGATACGACATTGGGTTATATCAAGGATCATATATATATAAGGAGTTTAAACTATGAAATATTTAAAATTTCATGTCTTCGATGAGGCTGATGAAACGCTTAACAAGGTATTTGTGGATGCAGTGGAGTAAATTCTTAGAAAAGTTGAGGATCTAAGCAAGGTTCAGACATTTCTCTTAAGTGCAATAATGTTGAGTTGGGTAGAGTAGATTAATTTTGGAAGGAATGAATAGGAAATGGTATGGATAGGACATTTATTTCCTTGTTTTGACATGCCTTATAAATCTTAAAGGATTCTAAGAAGTTCTTAGGTATATACTATGGAGGACTAATAACTACTATTAAAATCTTTGAGATGATAAAGTTCAAGAAGTTCAATCTTAGAACTTCTAGTATTTTTAGGGTTTTGATACTTGGGGATGGAAATAAAATTTTGATGATACTTCAATAGGTTAAAATGGAGCCAAGAAACAAAAAATAAAGAAGCAAATAATGGCTGAAGAAAGGGTTGGCCTCTGAAAAGCTTTTCCAAATGGTGCTCTACAAAACCAAGATAGAATAAAGTAGAAAAGTCAATATACAACCAAAGGTAGAAGTGGAAATTTCAATGCCAAATGCAATTTTTTACTTTGGAAAATTTCAAACTACATTTGAGGCTCTAAATTAACTAGAAGATTTTAGTGGGAGGTGTAACTTGAAAATTACACTTAGTAAAAATGCAATTTATAATGTGTAGTCAACTTTCCCAATCCTACTAGTCAAAAAAAGTGGAAAAAGTCAACTCAAGAGGAGTTATAAGGATATTCTAGGGAAGAATACAATTTGAAAATGTGCAAATTTCAAGTTACACTTAGATATCCCAAACTTGATAGTCAATTCTGATCAAACATGGGGTCCTAGTTCAAAGTGGAAGTTTCTAAGCCAATTGCAATTTTGCATTTGTATAAACTAAAAATTACCTAAGTTTTGCATTATTTTGCTTGTTCAAACACCTCCATGGGAGAAATATGGTAGGTTTAGAAGATCAAGGTGGGCCATTACAAAGATTATTTTTCAAATTTCCATGTATATGGAGTGTTCCAATTTCATCATTGCAAAGCAGGGGTGTTCTTTGGTGTGCATAAGAGGAAGGGTGGTTGTCCATGAATTTCTAGCTGGGAAAATGAGTGGTAAAAGGCATGTCCAGGTAGTTTCAAAATAAGACAAATGGTTTTTTAATCTAATGTGAATATTATCCTTATATCTCAAGTAAAATGCATTTTTAGCTAAGAAATCAAAGGGTTTGTTACAAATCCTCATCATTACATGTAGAGGTAGTTATGACAATCATTTTCATTACAAAGGCATGAAGATTCTGTGTGTGGCAAGGAGCATATCCTAGATAGAAACATCTTAGCAGTAATTTGAGAGTTTTTTTCAAGTTTTTAATATCTGAAATTTCAACACATATTTTTTTATCGTAAATGGGTGATAAATTTGTATAAAAAGAGGAATTGTCCTCTTTTCTAGGTTATTGTTGGTCTTTCATTTTTTGAAAGTCTAGGCTCTTTTAAATTTTAGGATCCATTTTTATGTGTATGAAGTTTGTCTCCCATGCTAAGGTGGTTACAACTATACAACCATTAGAAATATTTGAGAGCATTATAATATATCTCCTCTATCTAACAAGGAGCAAACTCACCATGCTTTTCCTCATGACATCATTTTGAAATAATGATGTATGTAAGATTTTATTTCAAGATAATGGAGAGTACATGTGGTTCTTACTCTTTCCTGTTGATGAAACGAAATAATATGTTTTACATGTTTTGATGATTGGATATCTAGTTGTATGCTTATTATTGGTTATCATTTTGGGCATAGATCTAGGCTATAAACCCCTTTTTGTAGTTTGATTTGGAAACATGTTGATAACCTCTTAAGGGCACCCTGGGTTAATGAAATTAAAAGGTAAAGGTATATGAAATTATATTTGAAGTGTATGTTGTAGTTTTTAAATAATCATTTGGTTATTTAGATTTCATTGGCACCAATAAATGCAAACCACTCCTAGCATTTTCCTTAGCTTGGATATTAGTCTTATACATTATTTGGAAAATAATATTTTCATGTATGTTGAAAGAATACTTGTTTGAAAACCACTATCACACCACTCTTTTTTTATAACTAACTTTTCATTCCCTATTTTACCCTACAAATAATACACCCTACTAAATATTTTAAGTGTTATTTGCCTACAGATGCATAAATATTGCCTACTTAACATGTGTCTTTATTTTTTACTTTAAATCCCAACATTGAAATATTTTATTTCACCCCATATTATTTAAATTTTCTATTGAAATGAAGGTTTAAATCATATACACATATGTCTTTAGTAGCTTCTATTTGAATTAGTGCATTCTATGTGATAACCCTTCCTGGGTGGAGTGTGCAAATTTGGTTATGTCATGGTCAGATTTGTGTTTTGTGTCAATAATCCCCATGGATATTTAATTTTAGTATCCCTCTATGTGATCAAGATACCCCTTAGGTCCTCTCACCTTTGTTCAGGTAGAGATGGAAGTAGTAGGGAGATAACCATACCATCTATTAGTGCTTCCTAGTCATTATTTGTATTAGGTTTATCTTTGTGTTAAACCTTTTCCTAATTATAAATACATATAAATAGGCTTATCATCCACATTTTCATCTATTATCAAGTGTGCAAGGCCAAGAAAAATAGGTGTACAACTGGGAACTAACACCTAACTAGCACCATTGTCAGGGATTATAATTAAAATCTTAGTTACTTATGTTATTGGGGACTCTTGTAGAGAGATTTAAGCAATTCATGTTGAAAATTTCTCCACCATATCTTTTATCATTTGACTATCTATGGTTTATCAAATTTTTATCACTCAACTGGAACCATTGCCAAGGATTAAATTAAAATCATGGTCACTTTTGTTACCAGGGACTCTTGTAGAGAGCTATAATTAATATAGGTTTTAGAATTTATCTACCTATCTTTATGATATTTTGACTATTTATGGTCTATCAATGCTATAACAATTCATTGGAAATATTGTAAGGAAACAATTTTGGATCCTTGTACTTGCGTGTTTTTGAGGACTCTTGTAGAGAGTTGATTGTAAATTTAGGTTTGGAAAATTTCTCTACCAATATTTGATGTAAGTAATCTCAACTACATTTTTAGATAGATTTTATTCATATTATATCATGGGTTTGAAATTTAAGGTTATTTGAGTGTTCTTTTCTATCTTGGTTGTCAACTATGCATCACTTCATTGGGGACGTGTCAGGAATTAAGAGATTTGGTAAATTGACTTCTAATAATTTTGTTATAAAGAGAAATAAATTTGTCATGTTTCTAGGTGTTTCCCCTTTTGAACATGAGTCTAAAACTCTTAGTGTCTTTTCTTTCATTTATCATCACTAATTTCAGTATGATATGGTTTCAGCATGTATCACTTTGTATTTATAAACTATTATATTCTAAAAGTTTACTTTTTGTGGTGACTCCAAAAAATCATCTAGTTTCAAAGAAAGATCATTGCCCATCTTCAATATTCTTATCTTTGAGTGTTATTTTGATCATAAATATAGAAGGACTAAGGGCATCCTTCAAAAGTGACTCATTAAAATAGCTTGTCTCTCCCTTAAGTGTTTATCAAAGAAGAGGGAAACAAGTTTGGAGGCTCGTTGAAAGATAAAGTTAAACTATAAAGGAATTTTTGGACTATTAAGATTCTATAAAATTTGAACTTTTATTTGTTGAACTTCCTATTATTTAATATTATCATAGCTACTTTGATCATTGAAAACCTTATAGTCTAATTTACTATCCATCTCCTTCTCAACCAGTTGAGTCTCTTCTTAAGTTTGATCCACTAATTCCACCCACTCACCCCCTCACAACCCTTTGTCATTAGTTCATAAACCCACCATTTAACTAATCATAAGGCATAGGGATAAATAAAAGAATTAAAATCCTACATTTTATATTCCCAAATTTAGGCCTATCAATTTTGATGAAATGGAAGGTTATCCTAATAAATTCTTAAATGAAATGAGTAACCACCTTCCTAAGTTTCAAGGGAAGAATATAGTGACTAGTGATTAGGACTTGAGGGATTTCAACATTATCATTAAGGATTATGAGTTTGAGTATGTGGATGTTTTCATTAATTTATTTTTACACACACTAGAATAATATTCTCTTGAGTAGTTCAGTTCCCTTTTTCATGGATGAATTGATTCATGGGAAGAATTGAATAATGTTTTCAAGATTTAGTATGGTGATAAAATTGATACTATATTTCTTTTGGTTGAGTTTGAAAACATCAAAAATAAACCTAATGAGTTCATGAAATATTTTAAAACATGGTTCAATAAGACCATGTGGTGTTGTCTAAAATATTAATCCAAGTGATACAACCTACCTGACTAAATATTGTGATGCCTTTGACAATAAGGATGCATACTACTTAATGGATAAGGCTCCCATAAACCTTAGATTGGAATTTAATATGTCCTTCCAAATTTATAATAACATAAAGGTTGTGTGTAAGCCCATGAACAAGTAGGATGACGTTTAATTGGGTAATCTAGATAAAATACAGTCTACTAAGACAACCAAGCTTGAGGAAATGGTGAAATTTTTTGACTCTGATATCAAAGAGATGTCATAAAACTTGGATAGGGGTGATAATGGGATGCCTCATGGATATAAAAGTCAAGAGAGACATCCAAATATGAATCAATCAAAAGGAAGGACTGATTTCCACATTATGGATAATGATAGAGGGAAGAGGCTTACACAACATGATAGAAATTAGAATATAGGAGATGGAAAGCGAGTGATTGATTCATTAAACACCAAAGTGAATGTTGTAAATTATGAAATTGACATTGATTGGTGTGATAAATGTTTCCTTCCACATTCTACATGTGACACTATTGAACCAATTGATGAAGATTTAGGTGAACCTAAGTTTGCATGTGATGATGATGAGATTTTGATGGTTGACTGTCAATTCTATTGAAGAAAAAATGTCTGCCTCCACAAAATTGTTGAGTGCTACCACTATTGATCAATTTTGGAGTGTAGTAAAAAAGGTGTGTGCCAAATTGAAAATTTAATTATGATGTTAATATGATGCAAGCATATGAGTTACCCAATCATGATTTAAATTTTTTAAGATTAATGATGATTAAAAATTATGATGGGGGAATTCCTTTAGTTGAGGATAAACAACTACAATTGAATGAAAAATTTGCTTGAGATAAAGAATATGGATTTAAAATCAAGTAAAAATGTGATCCTCCTCAAGACACTACCCCTACAAATCCAATGGTAGGGGATGCAATTAAATAGGTAGATAAAACTACAACAATCCCAAATTCATCCAAGCTAGCATCCATTTCCCAAGTTTCCAAACCTAGAGGTGCTCCAACCAAGAATAGATTACCCATATTATCTACTATTCCTAACGGTGTGAATAATTTTATAACAAATCCATAATTAAAGATTTATGTTTAACATGTAAATCCATCTTAGACTATGCCACTTATGTTTAACATGTAATCCATCTTAGACTATGCCACTTTAGACTTCAAGTGATTTTTTTCTAGCTAAAGGTGTTGTCACCCTTCCACCTAATACTCCTCTTCCTCAACATAACATGTGTGATATGGCTTAGGTATTAATCCAACTAAAGATCACCATGCCACTTTTTAAGTTATTATGAATACCAAAACATAGGAAGAGGGCATTCAAGTATTTGGAATTTGGTGAGAGTATAGTTGCAAATGAAATGACTTCACCCCAAACACCCTCGAATGATGATGAAGAATCAGATGAGGTTGTTGAACCAACTATAGTGGTCTATTTAGGGACTACATTAGTATAAATTTAGCTGAGTATGGATCTATTTTAAACTATCCTATTGATTAATGGTTTTATTGTTCATAATTGTATGTTTGATTCCAAAGTCTCTTGTAATGTGATGCCCTGGGTGTCCTAAATGAGATCAAAGTGAAAATTACATCATCCTTTGCAAAGTGTTATGCCATGGACTCATGAGAGGTGTCATTTATTAGACAAGTCAAAGCGTTATTAGTATAGTTGGTTGTGCATCCCAATAAATATTTGAATATGGATATCGTAGTTATAGACTACCTACCTATGTTGGGGATGTTGCTATCATAAAAATGGGTTGTTATCATGGGTGGAACTGTAAAAATGGACTTGTCTTATGCCATAATTATGCTAGAGGGTAATATGGTTAAACTTCATAAGGAGTCAAAGATACTACATGTAACTGAAGATCCAAAATATGCTCTTGATGAGGTGTTTTACACTGATATGGAATTTTGTGAATTCATAGGGAAAGTGGACATTGTTGAACAACATGTTATCTTAGATGATAAATTTGACAGTAGTGGTGAAGTTTGGATAATTTTGTTTGATGTGAATTGATCTAATCTTTAAAATGAAGTTAGGGTTATCTTTTATTCCCCTAATGATAAATGTTTTTAGTTTTCTTTCATGTTGTATTTTGAGTACACAAATGACATTGTTAATAATGAGGCACTCCTACTTGGTACTTACCTGATTGCAACAAAGAAACAAGCTTACTTGAAGCTATTAAAGAAGTACTAATATTTCCTAGCTTGGTCTTATCTAGATTTAAGATCATATAAAAAGGATTTATTTCAACATGTCATCCCATTACAACCTAATAGTAGACCTTTCAGGTATGTGCAAATATCTTTTTACCTCATCTTGGACACCAAGTTACTAGAAAATTTAAAGAGATTAATGGATGATGTGATACTAAAACCACTAGTTAATGGTAGACATATGAAACATTTCTAAGACTGAGTCCATAACTATGTAAAATACTGTAATGTATAGTTTTGTTGCTTTGTTTTTTGTTACCCTTTTACTTTAGGACTTTTTTGTTAAGTTACTTTCATCATTTTTTTTATCATGCGTTCATTTTCAGATCCTCCTAATCTATTTTTGTCAATTTACTTTATTTTATTGAGTTTCCATGGGTGTTTGCTAATGAAATTACTAAAGTGTTGGCTCTATGGCCTAATGGATTGGCACATAGTCTTATGTTATAGGGTTATTTGCACACCCACAAGTGGTGTACATCCTCTAGTGAGAGCTAGTGCTAGTGCCCAAAATTATGCTGAGTAATTTTGGGACTTTGTTAAAATGTAAGGGTCCACATTGGAAATTAAGGCTTGAATAAATGTCATAAGCAATGCCAATTAAGACCTGCCACATGGGAGGTAAAATTCAAATCATTTTTTAACAGAAACACAACCTATAAAAAAATAATGCATCAGACTCAAGAGTAAAGGTGTGGTAGTTGGAAAATACTTGAGTATTAACTCTAAGTTTGACTAAAGGGTGAATTTCAAAAGTCAAAGAAAAACCCATCAGAGATATTAAGTATAAAAGCAAGACCAAAAGGTAAGTCTTATAATTTTAATTTATATATTATAGCTCAAGCCCCAACACCTATATGTTTACCCATATGAAAATTCAAAAAAGCCTATCAGATGTTTTAAGTAGAGATATCATGACATAAACAATATTGGTAATTATAAATTGTAATATGTAGCTAAGATTATAGAACCCATAAATTTTAAAATAAGATCTAATGTTCAAAACCATTGATACATGTTGACAAAAAATCTAGTAGCAACCTAGGGGAAAGGAAGGAATATGATAGGTGTGGGCTTTATTTATCTCCATATTGAAAAAATTTAGATTCATTACACATTGGAATCAGTACCCTAATGGCTAGATTTGTGTGTGATGGGAGATTTCATTCGCTAAAAATATTACTCTATAGAAAGGAATGTAGTTACATGGTGAAACCCATAAAGATATATCAAAAACTACCACATTTGAGTGGAATATTTCTTATGAACTAGAACTTCAATAATGGATTTCACTCTTTAATAGAAAATCTTGGTAAGGCTATTAAACTCCTTGTCAATGTAAAAAGGATGGGGAGATGCCACCAATAATAGATATAGAGGTTATTGTGCATGGTATTATTACCTATGTACCACAAGAATCATGGATATTTAATGCATCAATTTATGACAACATTTTATCTAAATCTCTATATGATCTAATACATTATGAAAGAGACATCCATGTTAATGAATTGGATCATGAATTTTAATTATTAACAAGTGGTGATTTGATAGAGATTGATGAAGAGGAGTGAACATTAGTGGTGGGCAAAAGAAAAGGGGTTTTATTTCTAGATATGTGTGTTTTGGTGTACAAATTTATCTATTTGATGAACCTATAAGTACAATTGATGCCCATGTTGGATACCAAGTTTCTTATATATGCCTCAAGGATGAGTTAAGGGGAAAAACACAAATATTGGTCACAAATTAGCTACATTTTCTTTCGCATGTGGAAGAAATAATTTTGATCCAAGATATGGAATTTAGAGGATGAATAATATTGGTGTATGTAAGTCATATGGTGGATCTATTAGAATTAATATATGCTATGTGTATTAAGGTGTTCCACATGGTCCATAGGAATATGTATTACATACAATTATGGATGTTGTTGCTAGGACATTGGGTCATATCAAGGATCATATAGATAGAGGGAATGTAAAATATGAAGTAATTAAAATTTAATGTCTTTGATGAGGCTGATGAAATGCTTAACATGGTTTTTATCGATGTGGTGGAGTAAATTATTGGAAAAGTTGAAGATGTAATCAAGATTTAGACACTTATCTTGAGTGAAATAATGTTGAGTTCGATAGAGCAGATAGCTTCTAAAAGTAAAAAATAGGGAATGGTATGGAAAGGACATGTATTTCCTTAGTTTGGAATGCCTTATAAACATTTAAGGATTCCAAGATGTTTTCAAGTATATATTATGGAGGACTGGTAGTAACTAGTAAAATATTTGAGATGATAATGCCTAGGAAAGTTCTAGTTCACAACTTCTAGTTCTTTTTGGTTTTTGCTACTTGGGGATGACAGTGTCTTTTTTATGATCCTTTAAAAGGTTTTAATGGTGATAATAATTATAAAATAGATTAAAAAAATAATCGATAAGGAAAGGTTTGGCCTCTAAAAATATTTTCTAGAAGGTTCTCCACTAAATTAGGCTAGGATAAAGAACAAAAATTAATATGATGTCATAGGACGAAGTGGAAATTTTAATACCAAATGTAATTTTCCATTTTAGAAAATTGAAAATTTCATTTAATTTTCCAAATTCCTTGGGATATTTTGGTTGGAGATTCAACTTACAAATTATACTTCATAAAAATTCAAATTACAATGCTCAGTCCACTCTCCCAATCCCATTAGTCAAAGTAAGTGGAAAAAGTCAACTCAAGAGGAGATCCAAAGAGATTTCAGGGAAGAATGTAATTTTTCATATTTTAAAATGTGCAAATTATATGTTTTACTTAAATTTCCCAAACCCACCAATCAATTCTAGTCAAATATGGAGTCTTAGTTCAAAGCAGAAGTTTCCAAGCTAATTGCAATTTTGAATTTGTGTAAAATGCAATTGCATTTGATGTTCCCAGTTCCCTAAGGGAAGTTTTGAGGGAAACAGTAACTATAAATTATAATTTAAAAATTTTCAAGATGTAATTACACTTAGAGTTCTTAGTTCACTATGGGAACTTTTCAGGAGAACTATAATTGTAAATTACAAATTGTAAATTTTCAAGTTGAAATTTGCACATAGAGTTCCCAGTTACCTATGAGAAATTTGAAGGGAATTGAAACTGTGAATTCCAAGTTAAAAATTTTCAATTTGTAATTTTCACTTGGATTTCCCAATTCCCTATAGGAACTTTTGAGGGGAACTATAACTACAAATTACAAGTTGTAAATTTGCAACTTACAATTTACAATTGGAGTTCTCATTTCCCTACATGAACTTTTCAGGAGAATTACAACTGGGAATTACAAGATGCCAATTTGTAAATTTCAAATGTGCTACTAAGTTCCAAATTTCCCCTAAACAAAGAAAAGTACAAAATTTTAAATGGGACCAGAAGTTCCCCAAAAGGCTAAAAAGTGAAAACTAATGCATTTATGCATGAAAAATACTGATGATAACCCTAAAAAGTCAAAATTTGAAAAAATTAAAGTGTGGAAAAGCAAGTTGGAGCCAAAAAGAAAAAATGTAAAAACAACCTAAGTTTTGCATTATTTTTCCTATTCAAACACCTTCATGGGAGAAATATTGTAGGTTTTCAAGATCAAGGTGGGCCATTATAAAGAATATTTTTAATATGGACATGGATATGAAATGTTCCAATGCCATCATTACAAATTAGGGGTGTTCTTTGTCATACATAAGAGGAAGGGAAGCTGTCCAAGAGTTTTCTTCTGAGAAAAAAAGTGGTCAAAGGCATGTCCAAGTAGTTGCACAAGAAGATAAAGGGTTTATTTGGCTCAAAGATGAATATTCTCCTTCCATATCATGTAAAATGAATTTATAGCCAAAAAATCAAAGTGTTTGTTTAAAGTATTCATCATTACATGTAGAGGTAGTTACAACAAGCATTTTCTTTGTAAAGGCATGAAGATTCAAGGTATGACAATTAGAATATTCTAAATAGAAGCATCTTGGTAGAACTTTGAGAGCTATTTTAAAGTTTTTAGTATTGAAAATTTTAACACATATTCTTATATTATAAATTGGTGAGAAATTTGTATAAAAAGAGGGCTTGTCCTTTTTTCTAGGTTGTTGTTGGTCTTTTAGTTTTTTCTAAGCCTAGGCTCTTCTAAAATTTAGGACCATTGTGTGTATGTATTTTTTATCCCTTACTAAGGTGTTTTTATTTTTACAACCATTATCAAAATTTAAGAGAATTGTAATATATCTCCCCTATTCAACAAGGAGTAAACTCACCATGCTTGTCCTCATAACAACATTTTGAAACAATGATGTATGTAAGATTTTCTTTCAAGATAATGGAAAATACTTGTGGTTATTACTCTTTCCTATTGATGAAATGCAATAATATTTTTTACAAGTTTTTTTATTGGATACATAGTTGTATGATTATTATTGGTTGTCATTTTAGGCATAGATCTAGGTTATAAACCCCTTTCTACAGTTTGATTTGGAAACATGTTGTTGATAACCTCTTAAGGGAACCCTAGGTTTATGGATATAATAGGAAAAAGTATTTTAAATTTTAGATTTAATGTATGCTCTAGGGTTTCAATAATAATTTGTGTATTTGCATTATATTGGCACCAATGGATGCATATCACTCTTGGTAGTTCCCTTTATCTTGTATTTTAGTTTTTATACATCTTTGAAAATAAGTGATGTCATGAATGTTGAAATAATCCCTATTATTTGAAAACCACAAAAACACCACTCCTTTTTATAACCATATAACTCATCCTAATTTTTTATACCTTACAAATAATACAACTATTGCATACTATGAGTGTTATTTGCCTATATATGCATAAAAAAATATATACTTAAAATGTGTCTATATTTTGTGCTTTAAATACCAACATTACATTATTTCAGTTAACCCCATATTATTGAAAATTATTTGGAATTAAGGTTCAAATCACATCCCCATCTATCTTTAGTAGTTCATGTTTGAATTAGTGCATTTCTTTTATTTCATGTGATAACCCTTCTTGGGTGGAGTGTGCAAGTTTGGTTATGCCCTTATCATATTTGTCTTATTTTGTGCCAAAAATACCTATGGATATTGAATTTTAGTATCACTCCATGTGATAAAGCTACCCCTTAGGTCCTCTCACCTTAGTTTAGATATATCTAGGAGTAACAGGTAGCTAACCATACCCTCTATCGATGCTCTCTAATCATTATCTACATTTTGTTCATCTATGTGCTAAACTCTTCCTCAAATATAATCACATATCAATAGGTTTATCATCCATGTTTTCCATTTTTACCAAGTGTGAAAGGCTGAGAGAAAGAGGTGTACAACTAGGAACCAACAATGATCATCAATAGTTTTAAAAAGAAAAGATGTAGAAACTATATCAAGAGAATCTAAATTAGAATCACAATTAATTACACCATTTTTAATCTTGATTTTATTAGCTTTAGGATCATAAACCCTATTATATTTATATGATTCATCATAAATAATAAATATAAAGGTATCTACTTTAGAATCTAACTTCTTACACTTTTCAATTGGAATATGAACAAAAAACATCACAACCAAAAAAATGTAAATGTTTTAAATTAGGTTTTCTATCATTCCAATCTTATTTAGGTGTAAGATTTAAAAAAAATTGAGTCATATTAATGAGATAAACATCACAATACATGGATTCAAACAAAAATTTATAATTCATATATTTAGCGTGTAACATACACCTAGCCATTTTAGTGATAGTCCTATATTTACGTTCAACAAC